>CM038720.1:38716740-38746740 GCA_021613375.1 Megaleporinus macrocephalus
TATATATACACGCACACACTAGGGGGCGATGAAACACCCACATATACACACACACACTAGTGAACACACACACTAGGGGCAGTGAAACATCCACATATACATACACACACTAGGGGGCAGTGCAACACACACACACACTAGTGAGCACACCAATGTGGCCCAGTGAAACACCCACATACACACACACACTAGGGTGCAGTGAAACACCCACATATACACACTAACTGGTGAACACACACACTAGAGGCAGTGAAACACCCACATATACACACACCCAGTAGGGAACACACACACTGGGGCGCAGTGAAACACCAACATACACACACACTAGTACACACACACACTAGCAGGCAGTAAAACACCCACATACACACACACTAGTACACACACACACACACTAGCAGGCAGTAAAACACCCACATACACACACACTAGTACACACACACACTAGCAGGCAGTAAAACACCCACATACATACACACTAGTACACACACACACTAGCAGGCAGTAAAACACCCACACACACACACACACTAGTACACACACACACTAGCAGGCAGTAAAACACCCACATACACACACACTAGTACACACACACACTAGCATGCAGTTAAACACCCACATACACACACAATAGTGAGCACACACACTAGCAGGCAGTTAAACACCCACATACACACACACTAGTGAGCACACACACACTAGCAGGCAGTAAAACACCCACACACACAAGTGAACACATACACACTAGGGGCAGTGAAACACCCACATAACACCCACATACACACACACACACACACACACTAGTGAACAGACACACTAGGGGGCAGTGAAACACCCACATACACATACTAGTGAACACACAAACTAGGGGGCAGTGAAGCACCCACATACACACAAATTAGTGAAGACACACACTAAAAGCAGTGAAACACCCACATATACACAAACACTAGTGAACACACACACACTAGGGGTAGTAAAAAAACACACACTAGTGAGCACACCAATGTGGCCCAGTAAAACACCCACATACACACACACACACACACACTAGAGGCAGTGAAACACCCACATATACACACACCCACAAGTGAACACACACACTAAAAGCAGTGAAACACCCACATATACACAAACACTAGTGAACACACACACTAGGGGCAGTGAAATACCCACATATATACACACACACACTAGGGGGCGATGAAACACCCACATATACACACACACACACTAGTGAGCACACCAATGTGGCCCAGTGAAACACCCACATACACACACACACACACACACACTAGGGCGCAGTGAAACACCCACATATACACACATCCACTAGTAAACACACACACTGGGGGGCAGTGAAACACCCACATATACACACACACACTAGGGGGCAGTGAAACACCAACATACACACACACACACTAGTGAACACACACTAGGGGGTAGTGAAACACCCACATATACACACACACACTAGGGGGCAGTGCAACACACACACACTAGTGAACACACACTAGGGGGCAGTGAAACACCCACATATACACACACACACTAGGGGGCAGTGCAACACACACACACACCAGTGAACACAAACACTAGGAGGCAGTGAAACACTCACAAACATACACACTAGTGAACACGCACACTAGGGGGCAGTGCAACACTCACATATACACATACTAGTGAACACACACACTAGGGGGCAGTGAAACAACCACACACACACACACACACACACACACACACTAAGGGGCAGTGCAACACATATATATACACACACTAGTGAACACACACACTAGGGGGCAATGAAACAACCACATACACACACACACACTAGGGGGCAGTGAAAAACCCACATATATATATATATAAGTTACATGTGGAGGTCAAATTCCTCTGTGTGTGAACACACGTAGTAAATAGCTCAATCTATAAATAAATAAAATGTTTTAGTGCAAAACCAAAGAAGCCAACTTGAACTGAACGACTATTCTACACTATTTTCACCAGACTATCACTACTACGTTCACAGGAGTGGGAGATTTTGATTAAATTGAGAGCATAAACAAATCCAGTCACTAACCCCAGTCACACAGATGTGGCTGATGGCTGTACTGAATCAAAGCAGCTGCTGGTTTCGTAATTCTAAACAAATTTAAACTGCAGCTGCTTTTTCTAAAGAATACAGTGTTTAGATAACTGAAACTTACTAATACTTACAGATAGTAACACTGAGTACTGTGTGAATATGTAAGATCCTTGTTTATGGCTGAGGCGATGCCCTGATCAGAGACCCTTAGCATCCCATTACAGTCCGCATGACTCTTTCTTTCTTTATTCTTTCTATTTTTTCTTTTGACGAATCGGATCTGACTCTGCCAAGTTCACCACAGGTTGCTGGTAAACAGTCCTGCTGCCAGTCATATGAAACCCATTAGAGCACACACTGAGGTATGAAGCCTGGGTACAGCTATGAGGAGACACAAGCAATGAGACCTATACCTAGAAAAATTCCAGTATTTGCAGTGAGGAGGAGGAGAACAAATAAACAACAACAACAAACAATTAGAGGGCTCTTTTGGCCTAATATGTTATGTAGTTTTCAGTAAATCTAATTTCTTGGGCGGAATTTATTAACCACTCTTGACCGCTAATGTAGCTACTGACCTATAGACTAATATGATATAACACTAGAGTATATTAATCCAATCTCTGTACTATAATGATGATTTAAAGACAGATATCACTGTCCAAACTGGCAACTTAACAGGAGGGGGCAACACTGTCTTGTAATGTCAACACGGCTGGAGCCAATTCAAGCATCATCGGGCAAAAGCGGGGTACACCATGGACAGGTCGCCAGTCCATCACATGGTCAACACACACACACTCACACCTACAGGCAGTTTAGAGTGAGTATCCTAACATGCATGTGTTTGGACTGTGGGAGGAAACCGGAGTACCCGGAGGAACCCACTCAAACACAGAGAGAACATACACACTCCACACAGAACCACCCAGACCGGGAATCCAACCCAGATCATCTTACTGTGAGGAGACAGTGCTGACCACTACACCACCATACTAACCACTACACCACCATACTAACCACTACACCACTATACTGACCACTACACCACCATACTAACCACTACACCACCGTACTAACCACTACACCACCATACTAACCACTACACCACCATACTAACTACTACACCACCATACTAACCACTACACCACCATACTAACCACTACACCACCGTACTAACCACTACACCACCATACTAACCACTACACCACCGTACTAACCACTACACCACCATACTAACCACTACACCACCATACTAACCACTACACCACCGTACTAACCACTACACCACCATACTAACCACTACACCACCATAATAACCACTACACCACCATACTAACACTACACCACTATACTAACACTACACCACCATAATAACCACTACACCACCATACTAACACTACACCACCATAATAACCACTACACCACCGTACTAACCACTACACCACCGTACTAACCACTACACCACCATACTAACCACTACACCACCATACTAACCACTACACCACCATACTAACCACTACACCACCATACTAACACTACACCACCATAATAACCACTACACCACCATACTAACTACTACACCACCATACTAACCACTACACCACCGTACTAATCACTACACCACCATACTAACACTACACCACCATAATAACCACTACACCACCATACTAACTACTACACCACCATACTAACCACTACACCACCGTACTAACCACTACACCACCATACTAACCACTTCACCACCTTACTAACCACTACACCACCATACTAACCACTACACCACCGTACTAACCACTACACCACCATACTAACCACTACACCACCATACTAACTACTACACCACCATACTAACCACTACACCACCATACTAACTACTACACCACCATACTGACCACTACACCACCGTACTAACCACTACACCACCATAATAACCACTACACCACCATACTGACCACTACACCACCATACTGACCACTACACCACCGTACTAACCACTACACCACCATAATAACCACTACACCACCATACTAACACTACACCACCATACTGACCACTACACCACCGTACTAACCACTACACCACCATACTAACCACTACACCACCATACTGACCACTACACCACCATACTGACCACTACACCACCGTACTAACCACTACACCACCATAATAACCACTACACCACCATACTAACACTACACCACCGTACTAACACTACACCACCATAATAACCACTACACCACCGTACTAACCACTACACCACCATACTAACACTACACCACCATAATAACCACTACACCACCATACTAACACTACACCACCATAATAACCACTACACCACCATACTAACACTACACCACCATAATAACCACTACACCACCATACTAACCACTACACCACCGTACTGACCACTACACCACCGTACTAACCACTACACCACCGTACTGACCACTACACCACCGTACTGACCACTACACCACCGTACTGACCACTACACCACCATACTGACCACTACACCACCATACTGACCACTACACCACCATACTAACCACTACACCACCATACTAACCACTACACCACCATACTAACCACTACACCACCGTACTGACCACTACACCACCGTACTAACCACTACACCACCGTACTGACCACTACACCACCATACTGACCACTACACCACCATACTAACCACTACACCACCATACTGACCACTACACCACCGTACTAACCACTACACCACCATACTAACCACTACACCACCATACTAACCACTACACCACCGTACTGACCACTACACCACCATACTAACCACTACACCACCATACTAAACGTTGTTTTTTAATTTTTTTTTATCTGTACTGTGGGATACAGTGACACTCCCTGTGTTGGAATGCCTGGGAGAAGATGAATTAAGCAAAATGCAACATGCTTAGCTGAAGCAACAACCACCGACAATGCAAAGACATTCTCTTTTCCAAACATTATTTCCAACAACAAACTTACTATACAAGCCAGAGCGTGCTGGTCTGGGTGGGGTACTAGTCACAGGAGAGTCAGGGGTGTATGTACTGAAAGAGTCTGTGACCAGAGGGTTGTTGGTTCGATTCTCAAATTTTTTTAAAATCACTGTACAGCTTTAAAAGTGTCATAAACACAAGCTTCGTGTGAATAAACAAGTACCATTCACTCCGCAGTCCATGTAAACAAGCTATGCTGTAAAATGTTTTCATTCATTATGCTTATGGTTTCACACCTATGAACACGTTTACAAACAACTGCCCAATTCAGTCTTCAGCAGTTCAGACTCGGTCACACCGAGGCAGTAAGTAGAGTCGTGACTACTGACAGTCAGTGGAGTAGAACTTAATTAACTGTACTGTTCCAAACTTTCAGCAAGCGTATGTATCATTGTGGCCACCCGAAGCAGCCGGATATTAAAAAGCAGTGAAGTTTATTTTTCCTACATCGCTGAGGATTTCGGTCCAGGCTTAGCGTGTTCCACAGTTCAGCCTGGACTGCTTTCTAGATGCAGAGCAATACAGAGCAGCCAATAAGAACAGAGATCATTAGAGGAACCATAAAGGACTTTGGAAGGAAGGAAAAGCAGACAGGCCCAGTACCTGCAGTCCATGTATGGAAGCTATGAAGCAAAAACATCTCAGTTTCAATTCATTGTTTCTATGATGTCACAAGAACCAACTCATTTACATACAGACTCATTTATATACAGACTCATTTACATACAGACACCCACTCATATTGAAGGAAGGTGCTTCTTGAATTGCCACTCCTTCCTACAACTCAAGTCTTTCTCTGACTCGCTTTACTCTCTGACTCTCAATTCCTGCCTCAACAGTCGCTCTTCACCTCCACTTCTCTTTATTACAGCACCTTATTCTTTCTCTGACTCGCTTTACCCTCTGACTCTCCATTCCTCCATTTACTCTCTGACTGGCTTTACTCTCTGACCCGCTTTACTCTCTGACCCGCTTTATTCTCTGACTCGCTTTACTCTCCGACTCTCTATTCCTGCCTCAAAAGTCACTCTTTACCTCCACTTCTCTTTATTACAGCACCTTATTCTTTCTCTGACTCGCTTTACTCTCTGACCCGCTTTATTCTCTGACTCGCTTTACTCTCTGACTCCCTATTCCTGCCTTAAAAGTCACTCTTTACCTCCACTTCTCTTTATTACAGCACCTTATTCTTTCTCTGACTCGCTTTACTCTCTGACTGGCTTTACTCTCTGACCCGCTTTATTCTCTGACTGGCTTTACTCTCTGACCCGCTTTATTCTCTGACTCGCTTTACTCTCTGACTGGCTTTACTCTCTGACCTGCTTTATTCTCTGACTCGCTTTACTCTCGGACTCCCTATTCCTGCCTCAACAGTCGCTCTTCACCTCCACTTCTCTTTATTACAGCACCTTATTCTTTCTCTGACTCGCTTTACCCTCTGACTCTCCATTCCTCCATTTACTCTCTGACTGGCTTTACTCTCTGACCCGCTTTACTCTCTGACCCGCTTTATTCTCTGACTCGCTTTACTCTCCGACTCTCTATTCCTGCCTCAAAAGTCACTCTTTACCTCCACTTCTCTTTATTACAGCACCTTATTCTTTCTCTGACTCGCTTTACTCTCTGACCCGCTTTATTCTCTGACTCGCTTTACTCTCTGACTCCCTATTCCTGCCTTAAAAGTCACTCTTTACCTCCACTTCTCTTTATTACAGCACCTTATTCTTTCTCTGACTCGCTTTACTCTCTGACTGGCTTTACTCTCTGACCCGCTTTATTCTCTGACTGGCTTTACTCTCTGACCCGCTTTATTCTCTGACTCGCTTTACTCTCTGACTGGCTTTACTCTCTGACCTGCTTTATTCTCTGACTCGCTTTACTCTCGGACTCCCTATTCCTGCCTTAAAAGTCACTCTTTACCTCCACTTCTCTTTATTACAGCACCTTATTCTTTCTCTGACTCGCTTTACTCTCTGACTCACTTTACTCTGTGACTGCTGCTTCTTGCGTTTACCTCACATGTGTGCTCTCCACACTCCCGAATCTGCACAGATCTGATTGGCTGAGGAGCCTTTGGTGACCTTACAACACACGTGATTGGTCTGTGAGGATACTGTACCTCAAAGCCTGTATACCGTAAAGACTAGAAAAGTTTTGCCTCCTAAAATAAATACTGTCAGAATTAAATCCTCCTCAATAGTTTATCAGTTTGGGTCCACACTGGACAACGTCTGGGTCCAGACCTGGACCGCAGACCTATCAATGACCTCAGATGTAGGATATGTCTCTGTTTCACACACCTGTCTTAAAGTGACAGTAACAAAAACATTCCTGGTGATGAAATGATGAGGTAAATCAAATCTCACAAACAAGTTAAGAGAAAGAATAAACAGCACACGTAGAGAACGTGGCCACTTTAATGGCTGCATTAATCACATTGATCTATTGTTTTAATAGGCAGTGCTTACTGACGGACAGGAGCGGTTTAGGAAGGACCTGCATGTGTACATATGCTGAAGAAAGGCCTGTATATTCACTTCCTTTCAGCTCCTCTAACACTTCACATTAGCTTTGCCAGAGAGTACCACCCACACACACACACCCACACTGCCTGCCACACACACACACACACACACACACACACACACAGAGGCAGAGGCAGAAAGAAAAAGAACGCAGACTCCAAAAGCACACAGACAGAACTGAACACATCCACCCACACACGCTCTTCACACTGTACACAGATATAGAGGCACAGAAATATTCTCCCTCTCTCTCTCTCTCTCTCGCTCGCTCTCTCTCTCTCTACTCTCCACTGATTCCAGTCCTCCGTCTGATTTTGGAGAGCATGATGTGCTTATGGGATTTAGGCAGCATCTTAGAGTACAACAGATTACTGTATATTAGATCAAACTAGATTTGCTGTGCATGAAAACAGATCAGTTTTGCTCTACATTTATTCTATATATGCTCTAAAAAGCAAAAGCACATGCTTTATATATCACTATGTATATATATATATGTATATATTGCTATGTATCACTAGTTATTATGCACCATATATATATATATATATATATTCATGCAATTCACAGACAATATTCACAATGAATGTAAGTGTATCAGATGATTTTTAAAGAATAAAAATGTTTGTATTAAAGTCTATTTTTATATAGAGGCTTATTTTACATATAGTTCTATTATCAGCAATTCTCAGTCCTCTGTCTAAATCTCCTGGTACGACCACCAATCCAAGTTAAGGATGTTATTGGACTAATTGGTTGTTAGGACACTCTTGCTCAATTGTGATGCACAGCTGAAAAACATTCTACTAATAAGTGAGTATAAAAGGGAACAACATTCTAGGTTAGTTTAGTATCTGAAGATCAGCAGTTGATGGCTTGCTGACCAACTTACAATGACCAGAAAGAAACAACTTTCTTTAGAGACCCGTCAGTTCATTGTTGTGTTAAGGAAGAAGATACTCCATTAAAACAAGAACATTTCACTGTGATCCCAAACTTTTGAGAGGTAGTATATATATATATATATATATATATATATATATATATATATATATATATATATATATATATATATATATATATATATATATGGTGCATATATGTATGCATACAGTAGATGATGCGTACTGTGCCTGAACATGTTTGACCCCCAGTTCGTTTGACTAGTGTGATCACTGTCTGGCCTGAGCTCGAAACTAGAACACATAGCTGCTGCGTCTGTCTCTTAAAACAAACCCCACAGCAGAGGGTCACTCTGGTCCACTGTGTGAGAAGGTCCTGCTGCATCGTTTAAGGTGGAACAAGAGAATTCCAACAAAAGAAGCTGGAGAACAGGAGGCACAGCTTCAGCCTCGGGTGAGATCAGAGCTTATCAGAGCTTTGGATGGTTCAGAAGTTGTGTGTGTGAAGAAGCAGAGCAGTGATAGTCCGTGTGTTATCAGTCGAGTGAAGCTCAGAGCTCTGTAAGTGAACAGGTTTATAGTAGCTCCTTCGTCACTGCAGCATCTCTGTGTACTGATATGACACAGCTCTCATATACACACCTGCTCTGCAGACCTTCCTTCTGATTGGCTCAGTGTGAATAAAGCTCCGCCCACACAGTGGGGTACATGACCACATGCCATGCTTGACAGGCTGGGAGATTCAAGGTGCTGGTAGGTGGTCACAGGTATCTGGAGTCATGCTGACTGCAGTGCATCCCACAGCTGCTGGAGGGAGCGTGGAGGAGGATCCATAGAGCCAACACCACCATCCAGGTGGTCCCACGGATGCTCAATTGGGTTCAAGTCTGAGGAATTAGGGGTCCAGGGTAGTACTTTGAAGTCTTGGTCAGCTCTTCCAACCAATGTGGGACATTTCTAGTCGTGTGACGTGTCTCTTTGTCTTGCTGGAAGACAATCAGCATGTATGGTGTATGTGATCTGTGAGGATGGATTCAGACCCAAATCGGTTGAGAGTGTCTTCCACATGGACGAGTGGGTCCAGAGAATGCCACCTAAACATTCCCCCAGACCAGAACGTTGCCACTTACGCGGTGCCACAGTCGTAAGTAGGACATGGTCATAATAATGTGACTTGACTGTGTATACTCAACGAGCATCCAGCATCTCCTGTCGATTCCTTGTGGTGAACACTGTGGGGATGGCATATGGTTGTAGTCTTCTCTAATAACCAGCAGCATCAGTGAGTCCTATCAGCAGCTGTGGCCGACTCAGTGCTTCAAGTGAATCAGTGGAGAAGTGTTGGGAACACAGCCCCTGCTTTTTGAGCATTTTCTCGAACGTTTCTCGGTTTCTTATTGCTTGGAAAGCTGTGTTGGCCTACTTTTCCCCTGTTATTGCCTTACAACTGGAAAATGCAACCAATACCAGCACAGTGTGGCACAGTATTGATAGTTTCTCTACGGTGAGCCGGTAAAAACAGTGACAGGCAACAGCAGCACAGTTAACTAGCCTCTCCAGTGCAACCCATTTACACCATCAACCCAGAACGCATTGAAGCAGTGGCCGGAGAGGGTATAGCGTATTAAGGCCTACACGCTTTTAAAGCCAAGTCATTATAATATTTTGAGCACCAGCTAATGTTTAGAGTGACCGCCATATGCAGCACGTACAGCAGCTAGACAGACTAGGAGATCCAATAAGGTCCTGGTAGGTGGTCACAGGTATCTGGAGGTATCATGCTGACTGCAGTGCATCCCACAGCTGCTGGAGGGAGCGTGGAGGAGGATCCATAGAGCCAACACCACCATTCAGGTGGTTCCACAGATGCTCAGTTGGGTTCAAGTCTGAGGAATTAGGGGTCCAGGGTAATACTTGGAAGTCTTGGTCAGCTCTTCCAACCAATGAGGGACATTTCTAGTCGTGTGATGTGTCTCATTGTCTTGCTGGAAGATCCCATCCACCCCAGAGAAGACCATAAGCATGTATGGTGTACGTGATCTACAAGGATGGATTTAGACCCACATTGGTTGAGAGTGTCTCCCACATGGTTTAGTTGGGTCCACCTAAACATTCCCCCAGACCATAACACTGCCACAGTCACAACAATGTGACTCAACTGTATGACTCAACTTCGAGGCTGCTTAGGCTCCTTGTGGGTGAAAACTGTACGGATGGCATATGGTTGTATTCTTCGCTCATAACCAGCAGCACCAGTGAGCAGCTGTGGTGCTTCAAATGAATGGCTCGATGATAAATTTACTTTTAAACAGCAGGTAAAAGAGCTTACAGGTAAGCTGAGGCAAAAGCCTGGCTTCCTGTGGCGAAACAAATTGTGCTTCCACAAGAAAGAAGATTGTTGAAGCAGCTCTGCTGGCTATGCTGGATTACGGTGACGTGATCCACAGACATGCATCTGCAGCCCATTGAAACGGTTAGACTCTATATGATATATCATTCACCTTTAAGATTCATTACTGGAGACCCCTGCAGCACACATCACATCACTGTTTATTATATGAAAAGGTTGGCTGGTCCTCTCCTGGTGTGCGTTGAGAAACACTTCTTAAAGCACTTTCTGGCCGTATGCTATCATATATCACAAAAAAGTTCACTGAGAATAGTACAAATTACAGAACCCGCTCCAGTGACTGGATCACTCTTCAGGTTCCTAGAACTTTTACTGAACTAAAAAATCTGCTTCTAGCTACAGCAGCACTGACTCACTTTAAACTCTTAATTTCTAACAAATTTCTAATAACTAGTGTTTTATTTAATTTTAGTTAACAGTTTTATGATTTTGATATTCAGTAGTTTTGTATTTTTCTGTGTTAATATCCTTTTACCATTATTATTATTATTATTATTATTATTGTTGTTGTTGTTATTATTATTATTATTATTATTTTAAGTTTTACTACTATATTTATATCTATTTTTATTGACTTATTTTTTTTACTTTTGTCTTATTCCTAATTTTATTTTCTTATTCAATTTTTATTTGTTTTTCTTTTATGATTCATCTTAATTTTGTCTCTGTTTTTATTGTTTCTTCTACATTTTTTTTTAATACTGTAATGCTTGTTTAAAAATTGCAATGCTCGGTGCCATTGTAAATGGCCCCCCCTTAATGTACTCCGGAGTGAAAATAAAAGTTGATTAATTGATTGAATCAGTGGAGAAGTGTTGGGAGACGCTGCTACGTATCAGGAATTGTATGTCTTACCATTTAATGTACATTTACCTGTATTAACTTTCTGTAAGGGAGGTTGAGAGCATTTAGACGTCTGGTTCCATTCACCACCACAGCTGGGACCAAGTTTCTCTAGAGCAGAGCGTTTCAGACGCTGCTTTTTGAGCATTTTCTCAAACGTTTCTCAGTTTCTTATTGTTAGCAAAGATGTGAAGGCCTACTTCGCTCCTCTTGTTGCCTTACAACTGGAAACTGCAACCAATACCAGCACAGTGTGGCACTGTATCGATATTTTCTCTCCAGTGAGCTGGTAAAAGTAGTGACAGGTGACAGCAGGGTGGTTAGCTAGCCTCAACAGTGCAACCCATTTACGTCATTGACCCAGAACGCATTGTGTACGTGAAGCCGTGGCGGGCTCCGTACATCAAAATAAGCATTAAACGTTGAGGACTGTTGTGTTTATAACAATGTATTTCAACAGGAGAGCCTATAGCGTATTAAGGCCTACACGCTTTGACAGTCAGGGCTTGTTTGAAAGTTGTGATTGACAGTAATCGCTTTTTACGCTTTTCCTTCGTATTTGGAAGTACAAAGCACGCTCGCCCTCATTCATCAACGCTGCATAACAAAGACAGCAGATTTGACCTTCTTCGGTGATGTACAAACTGCTGCGCCTCTGAGTCATCAAACTTTAAACGATGAATCAGCTTCAGAGTACGAAATCAAATAGAGTCCAACCTCATTTGTACATCACTTATCTGAAAGTTTGAAAGATGCACAGCATCTCAGTTCCTTTTAAGAGGAACTCTTAACTGATTTTTCAGAACTTCCCCATAACTGAGTGATTAATATATAAACCTCATTCGTAGTAGTTTGTTGTGAAACGCTCTGCTCTAGAGAAACTTGGTCCCAGCTGTGGTGGTGAATGGAACCAGACGTCTAAATGGTTTCAAGCTCCCTCACAGAAAGTTAGTACAGGTAAATGTACATTACATCAGCATACAGCAGTCAGCATACAGGGAGGAGGTACAGTAGCTGACAGACTGGTGTACTGGTGTACAGTCAACAACCTTCACTGGAATGTAGAGAAGACCAAGGAAATAGATGATGTTGATAATTGTTTGTGTTAGTAATTGGAAAATAAGCCAGCGAGCAGAATTTTGCATGCGTTGATTAGACTGTGTGTAACTCTGATGAATAAGAGCCTCCATGTGTGTTGGTTTGAGGCGGGTATGTACACTGGAAGTCTATTAAATATTAAAAATACTCCTTTCTCCTCAATGTATGTATTATCAGACTAAACCACATCACAGCATCAAAGTGAAGGAGTTTATGTGAGATGAGACACACATGACGCAGGAACAGACGGTTACTTGCGGTATTTGACCCTTGATCTCAGCGAGTGACTCGTGAAGTGTGATCTAATCAGCTGCTGTGTGACACGCTGCGGAGACGGCCCGGGGAAAAGTAACACCAGTCCGGTTGTAAATCCAGGCCGAGCGTCAGAAACGTATACTCACACACTGAGCATGTGAACGCAGCACACTTTGTCTGAACCTGGTGAACATGGACACCAATATAACTTAATTACTGTCTGTAGGTCACAAGACTAACACAGGCAGAGTCGCCTCCGTATCTGGTTCTACTCTGTCACTGGTCCTCCTCAGATTCAGCATCTGGCTCCCTAATGAGGTACTGTCCGTTCACATCAAAAGTTTGGAGACACCTCGCCTTGAGGTGGAGGTTAGGAAACCAGCCTTGTGATCAGAAGGTCACTGGTTCGCTCCCCTGAACCAATAGGACACAAAAGTGGCCTTAAAGAGGACACCTAACCCCCAACTGTACCCCGAGGCACTGTGGATAGGGCTGCCCACCACTCCGGGCAAGGTTGTGCACTGCGCTCTAGTGTGTTTGTGGTCACTGGTGAGTGTTTCAGTGCCCCTTAGTGTGTGGGTTCACTAGTGTGTGTGTTCACTAGTGTGTGTGTGTGTGGGTGTAGGTGATTTACTGCCCCCTAGTGTGTGTGTTTACTAGTGTATGTGTGCATGTGGGTGTTTTAATGCCCCCTAGTGTTTGTGTACATGTGTGTTTGTTCACCAGTGTGTGTGTGGGTGTAGGTGTTTTACTGCCCCCTAGTGTGTGTGTTCATTAGAGTACCCCCTAGTGTGTGTGTTCACTAGTGTATGTGTGCATGTGGGTGTTTTAATGCCCCCTAGTGTGTGTGTACAGGTGTGTTTGTTCACCAGTGTGTGTGTAGGTGTTTTACTGCCCCTAGTGTGTGTGTTCACTAGTGTATGTGTGCATGTGGGTGTTTTAATGCCCCCTAGTGTGTGTGTTCATTAGTGTGCCCCCTTGTGTGTGTGTTCACTAGTGTATGTGTGCGTGTTTTAATGCCCTCTAGTGTTTGTGTACATGTGTGTTTGTTCACCAGTGTGTGTGTGGGTGTTTTAATGCCCCCTAGTGTGTGTGTTCATTAGTGTGCCCCATTGTGTGTGTGTGTTCACTAGTGTATGTGTGCATGTGGGTGTTTTAATGCCCCCTAGAGTGTGTGTTCATTAGTGTGCCCCCTAGTGTGTGTGTTCACTAGTGTATGTGTGCATGTGGGTGTTTTAATGCCCCCTAGTGTGTGTGTTCATTAGTGTGCCCCCTTGTGTGTGTGTTCACTAGTGTATGTGTGCGTGTTTTAATGCCCTCTAGTGTTTGTGTACATGTGTGTTTGTTCACCAGTGTGTGTGTGGGTGTGGGTGTTTTAATGCCCCCTAGTGTGTGTGTTCATTAGTGTGCCCCCTAGTGTGTGTGTTCACTAGTGTATGTGTGCATGTGGGTGTTTTAATGTCCCCTAGAGTGTGTGTTCATTAGTGTGCCCCCTAGTGTGTGTGTTCACTAGTGTATGTGTGCGTGTTTTAATGCCCCCTAGTGTTTGTGTACACGTGTGTTTGTTCACCAGTGTGTGTGTGGGTGTAGGTGTTTTACTGCCCCCAGTGTGTGTGTTCACTAGTGTATGTGTGCATGTGGGTGTTTTAATGCCCCCTAGTGTGTGTGTTCATTAGTGTGCCCCCTTGTGTGTGTGTTCACTAGTGTATGTGTGCGTGTTTTAATGCCCTCTAGTGTTTGTGTACATGTGTGTTTGTTCACCAGTGTGTGTGTGGGTGTGGGTGTTTTAATGCCCCCTAGTGTGTGTGTTCATTAGTGTGCCCCCTAGTGTGTGTGTTCACTAGTGTATGTGTGCATGTGGGTGTTTTAATGTCCCCTAGTGTTTATGTACACGTGTGTTTGTTCACCAGTGTGTGCGTGGTTGTAGGTGTTTTACTGCCCCCTAGTGTGTGTGTTCATTAGAGTGCCCCCTAGTGTGTGTGTTCACTAGTGTATGTGTGCATGTGGGTGTTTTAATGCCCCCTAGTGTGTGTGTGTTCACTAGTGTGTGTGTTCAACAGTGTGTGTGTGGGTGTAGGTGTTTTACTGCCCCCTAGTGTGTGTGTTCATTAGAGTGCCCCCTAGTGTGTGTGCCCACTAGTGTATGAGTGCATGTGGGTGTTTTAATGCCCCCTAGTGTATATGTCCATTATTGTGCCCCCTTGTGTGTGTGTTAACTAGTGTGTGTGAATGAGAGTGTTTCACTGCCCCTCGTATGTGTGCATTCACTAGTGTGTGTGTGTGTGGGGGGGGGTGTGTGTGTGTGTGTGTGTGTGTGTGTGTGTGTGTGTGTGTGTGTGTGTGTGTGTGTGTGGGTGTTTACATATAGTTCTATTATCAGTAATTCTCAGTCCTCAGTCTAAATCTCCTGGTACGACCACCAATCCAAGTTAAGGGTGTTATTGGACTAATTGGTTGTTAGGACTCTCTTGATCAATTGTGATCACAGCTGAAAAACATTCTACTAATAAGTGAGTATAAAAGGGAACAACATTCTAGGTTAGTTTAGTATCTGAAGATCAGCAGTTGATGTCTTGCTGACCGACTCACAATCACCAGAAAGAAACAACTTTCTTTAGAGACCCGTCAGTCCATTGTTGTGTTAAATAAGAAGATACTTACACTTTGTTAAACTTAGCAAATACATAGAAATTATATGTAAAAAATCTGCTAAAACTAGCAGAAAACCTCATATTTAAGATTCTACTATACTATAAATAATACATCATTTTTACTTCCACAAAAATATCCTCTGAGTAGAGCTTTTCAAACTTTTGCATTCAGCTGTATGCAGAATTCCACACATATTTCCAAAAGCTGCATAATTCAAGAGCAGCTTTTTTCAAAGTGATTCACTATAAAGGATATTACTAACTCCACTTTCTGTTTAGGGGTGGTGATGGTGTGGTTGATGTAGTGTGGTGGGTTACACTTCTGCCCAGGTACAGGTACAGGTAAACTGTAACACTACCTTCATCTACCTGCGTACAGGTAAACTGTAACACTACCTTCATCTACCTGCGTACAGGTAAACTGTAACACTGCCTTCACCTACCTGCGTACAGGTAAACTGTAACACTGCCTTCACCTACCTGTGTACAGGTAAACTGTCTAACACTACCTTCACCTACCTGTGTACAGGTAAACTGTAACACTACCTTCACCTACCTGTGTACAGGTAAACTGTCTAACACTACCTTCACCTACCTGTGTACAGGTAAACTGTAACACTACCTTCACCTACCTGTGTACAGGTAAACTGTCTAACACTACCTTCACCTACCTGTGTACAGGTAAACTGTAACACTACCTTCATCTACCTGTATACAGGTAAACTGTAGCACTACCTTCACCTACCTGTGTACAGATAAACTGTAACACTACCTTCACCTACCTGTATACAGGTAAACTGTAACACTACCTTCATCTACCTGTATACAGGTAAACTGTAACACTACCTTTACCTACCTGTATACAGGTAAACTGTAGCACTACCTTCACCTACCTGTATTCAGACTCTCTGGATAAGTAAATGTGTGGGAATCAGGGGTTGTAATAGAAAATATAACTATTTTATTTACTGCCTCCTGATTCTGTCTGATCTGTTGATGAAGGTGACAGTACATGCTTTGAAGTTTTTCTGTTTGTTTATAAAGTAGGTAAAGTTTTCCTTTAAGTAACAGGAGTGATCTGTCTTTGGTATCACGCCAAGGAACACTTTTTTTTGGCTCCTAAGAGTGTTCAAGGGCACCAAACATTGCCTTCTTATGTTCTCTTCTACAGTCCCTACAGTTTGTCTTACAACTTTTTGGGTGGGCTGAGGGGATAAAACTCAGCAAGGAGAACAAAACTATTCAGATGTTCAAGAATACAAACTTCTGTAAAGAAAGAAAAATAAACGTATTAATGAATAAATCTTTTATTATATGAGCAGACGGGGGCGGGATGTTGGGAAACCAGGCCCCTGAACTGACAGGACACGACTGAAGAGCCCTTGAACAACACACCTAACCCCCGAACGCTCCCTGTGTGTGTGGTGCCATGCCCTCTAGTGTGTGTTCACTAGTGTGTGTGTGTTTCACTGCACAGAGAGGTTAAATGCGGGTCAAATTCCTTCTCTTTGCAAACACAAGTGGCAAATAGTTCTTAATTATTTTTATATTTTATTTCTTTCCCTGAGGTTCGTGTACATAGTAGTCTAATTGTACCAAACATGGTCAAAATTCTCAAATTTTTATTATTATTTTTTTTACTTACTGTGTTCTGATTGGCTGACTGGTACTGAGCCTCATTTTTTAATATTTTAAACTGTTGCCAGCACTTAATTTTCCAATGTACATAATGTTACTTACTGTGTCTTTAATACTGAAATTAATTAAACAAACTTCATTCTGATTGGCTGACTGGTACTGAGCCTCATTTAGAAATATATTTTTGTTTTAAAATTGTTGCCAGCACTTGATTTACCATTTTCTTTACTTACTGTGCCTTTAAGACTGAAACATGTTAAAGAAACTGTACTCTGATTGGCTGACTTGCATTGAATCTAATTCAGAAATATTTTTTGTTTTAAATTTGTTGTCAGCGCTTAATTTTCCAATGTTGTTTTTTACTTACTGTGCCTTTAATACTCTGTTCTGATTGGCTGATTCTTATTCAGAGAAATCTTCTTGTTTTGAATTTGTTGCCAGCACTTGGTTCTATAGTCAGATCAGCAAAGCTTATAAGTTAAGACTTTATTATCTATGAAACCCAGTGTATGTCCACACAGAGCTTTAAAGTACTCGTGTTGGGGTGAGAGACACTACAGCTCAGGGGGGTCTTTTTCCAAAAACACAGCATTAAGGCACATGATCACCTCCGGCCGTATATTCAAAAGGTTTCAGACACATACACAGCCTCACTCCCCCCCTCGCCCTGTCAGCTGACACTACACTGCCACTGGCTAGGGGGGATAAAAAGCGAAGGAAAAGGGGATTAGATGCTGGGGTAAAGGAGAGTGGACTGAAGGGGTGACTGGCTTAGGCTGCACAGGGCCGGAGCCTCGGATTAGCGAATTTCCCAGGTGGATTTAACAGTCCAGTAACGTCCAGTGCCTTCGAAAAGTGATAGCAGCACCACAGTGGACTGATTTCAGAATCTAAACAGAATCACCAACACGATGTAATATTGAGCCTCATGTTGCTCCAAAGCAAAAACTTGTTTTTAATTGGTTAATTTTAAGAGGACTGGCTTTAAGTTGTTATGTCATGTGAGAGTAAAAGGATTTAAAGAACAGATAAAAAAAAAGAGTCTAGATTTTTATTAAAGGTGCAATCTGTAAAATTTGCAGTTTAAAACTTTCCAAAATTAGTTCAAATTCTCAACAGAATGTGAAGCAATAACAGTTTAGAGCATGTGAGAGAGATGCCTGTGTATTGTATTGCAGAAACATATGCTAATCTTAGCATGCTAACCAGCGGCCCATCCTGTCTTGTTATTACACACCACTTTGCACCTGAAGAGATCAGTCCAACATGAGAGGATAAGGAAATAGCACTGCTGACTTGACAGTTTACGACCACCATCACCCACTCAAACAAAACCAGTTAACACTGGTGATACTCACATTTGCTGGAGACAGCTCATCATGAGATGAAGAGATGAAGACCAGTCAGAGAACAGGTGCTGATGTTAACGTTGAGGAGGAGGGACTCTGCATTTCCTTGTTTCTTACGATGGTGGAGGGACGACCTATTGTTTGGTGTATGAATTCGGCATTCATCAGATTCCTCAACTCCCACAGCCTGATGACACCCTTTCATACACACCATCACATACTCCATATCTGCAACTCCAGAACATGTTCTAGATACTGTCTTTATCCACCCATCCATTATCTTACGCTTCAGCCCGCTAATGGGGAGAATTCCAGCATCATCAGGTGAAGGCAAGGTACACCATGGACAGGTCACCAGTCTATCACATGGCTAACCACTACACCACCATACTAACCACTGCACCACCGTACTAACCACCACACCACCGCACTAACCACTACACCACACTACTAACCATGTAAATAACCATGGTGGTCTAAATGTCTTGCACAAACTGCTTCTACACACATTAGTAAAGAGTGGGTCTCTCAGGAGCTCAGTGAACTCCAGCGTGGTACCGTGATAGGACACCACCTGTGCAACAAGTCCAGTGGTGAAGTTTCCTCACTACTAAATATTCCACAGTGGACTGTCAGTGGTGTTAGAACAAAGTGGAAGTGACTGAGAACGACAGCAACTTAGACACCAAGTGGTAGAACACGTACACTGACAGAGCGGGTCAGCGGATGCTGAGGAGCATAGTGCACAGAGGTCACCAACTTTCTACAGAGTCCATCACTACAGACCTCCAAACTTCATGTGGTCTTCAGATCAGCTCAAGAACAGAGTGTAGAGAGCTTCATGGAATGGGTTTTCATGGCCGAGAAGCTGCATCCAAGCCTTACATCACCAAGAACAATGCAGAGCGTCAGATGCAGTGAAGTAAAGCACGCCGCCACTGGACTCCAGAACAGTGGACACGTGTTCTCTGGAGTGACCAATCACGCTTCTCTGTCTGGTAATCCGATGGACATGTCTGGGTTTGGCGGTTGCCAGGGGACCGGTATCTGTCTGACTGCATTGTGCTGAGTGTAAAGTTTGGTGGAGGGGGATTATGCTGTGGGGTTGTTTTTCAGGAGGTGGGCTTGTACCCTTAGTTTCAGTGAAAGGAACTCTTAATGCTTCAGCAGACCAAGAGATTCTGGACAACTTCATGTTCCCAACAAAGCAGCTCCATAAAGACATGGAGGAGTGAGTTTGGTGTGGAAGATCCTGACTGGCCTGCACAGAGTCCTGACCTCAACCTGATAGAACACCTTTGGGATGAATTAGAGTGGAGACTGTCAGCCAGACCTTCTCGTCCAACATCGTGTCTGACCTCACTAACGGTCTTCTGCAAGAACGGTCAAACATTCCCATAAACACTCTCCTAAACTGTGTGGAGAGCCTTCCCAGAAGAGTTGAAGCTGTTATAGCTGCAAAGGTTGGGCCGACATCGTATTAAACCCTATGTATTAAGAATGGGACGTCACTCAAGTTCATGTACGTGTGAAGGTAGACGAGTGAATACTTTCTTTTCTCTTATTTTACATTAACCTTTCATTTTTTATACAAGTAGATTCTCTAATTATGGATCTGCTCAGAAACGTCTTCTGAAAACTGAGCCTGATCTTAATGTCAATCAACTGCCAATCAACTCAAATGAGTGCTGAATGAACTAAACTTACTTAAATCATAGTTATGACTCTGAAGCTCCACACACTGAGCAAACTAGCAAGACCACAGGACAGCTTCTGGGAGCTTTATCACAACCATAACGTCTGAAGAGCTAACCCGCTACCATTTACACAAGCCTGATACGTTCTTCCTCATCACATCCATAAGTGGGGCATTAGAAATAGGCATGTGAGTGGACTCTCAGTGGACTTAACTGAATTAAGAGCAGCCAGAGCTCAATATAGACTGGATTCTTAATGAGATATACTATGTCTCTGCATCGCAAAGGAGTCTGTCCTCTTCAGTCTGCACTAATGGGAAAGCTAATCACGCGGCCAGGACTGGCAACCCTGCAGACACTACTGCCTAAAAGCTGTCCAAAGAAAACCATGTATATCGTTTAAACTGTAGAAACATCTTATGATGAATGGACCAATAGAAATGCTCCAAACTAGCTTCCATTGACTTACTGTTACGTCCTATGTGGATGTTCCCTGTTTCGTTTTTCATCTTGTGGTGTTTTTTCTTTTCTCTCTCTATCCCTTATTAGGACCCACCTACCCACAACACGGATTGGCTGGAGTCTCCATAGCGACGCAAAACTTGAGTGGCCATTTCTGCAGCAAGCTTCCAGGCGTTGATTGAGGTCTACCTCCATGGCGGTGTTGGGATGAACTATTAGCGTGCCACCATTTGTTTTAAATCAGCCCACCAGCGTGCTAACATATCTGTTTAGTCCAGCAGCACATCAGTACAGTCCAGTTAGAGGAGATCTCCTCAGGCCAAGGTCTGGACCATCATCATCTCTAACGTGTGTTCTGATTCAGTGGTGTATCCTGTTTACTGAAGTAGTCTAGTATCAGCATCTTATACCATCAGCTACTGAAACACCAACACACCACACATACCGTTCAGTATATTTCAGTATATTTACTGTTTAGATGCTGAACTGAAATAATGATATATAATATATTTATAAATAATAAATGGTTTTTATTCACTTCAATAAAAACAGAATGCTTTTGAGAAAAAGAGCTTAAAGAGTTTCTTTATAGAGAAAGTAAATAAAACTCGGCCTTCTTGTTAACTCAGCTTCACAGATGAACATGTTGGTTGTACAGAGCGGTGTTCTCCAGAACTAGACGAGCAGGTCCATTCCAGAACCGTTCCTGTTAAACACTCAGTTCTCTCTGTTCACTTTTCTGTTTTTAGAGCTCCTTATTCTTTCTGACTCCCTTTAGTCTCCGGCTGCTGCTCCTCACTTCATACTTCACCTGTATGTGCACGCCGCACGCCCAATGTGCACAGATCTGATTGGCTGAGGGGCGTCTTTGGTGATCTTACAGCGCACGTGACTGGTCTCTGAGTTCAGTGCGCCGTACAGCTCGTATACCGTAAGGACTAGAAAAGCTTCACCGCTTAAAATAAACACTGTCTAAATTAAATCATTCTCTATAGTTTATCAGTTTGGGTCCACATTGGACAATGTCTGGACCACGGTCCGCCTATTAGTGACCCCTGGTATAGGCCAACTGGCTGTGTTAGATTTTGTTCCGACAACTCAAGCCCATTGTATATTGGGGTCTCGTGTAGGAGTGGTTGCCTTTTCTGTTTAATATACTTTTTTCATGTTTTTGGTTAGTTAGGGAGTGAGGTAAAGCTTGTGTTTTATTTTTTTCTTTGTTTGTTTAGGTTAGTTAGCTCCCTGCATTTTTAGTTATTTTTTAATTTCTTTTATGTTAAGGTCCTAGCAAACCCCTAGACGGGTCGTAACACTTAAATTAAAAGTAGTGACAGTTCTTAGCCTCTCCTGTAAAGTTGCCATTTTGGAGATACTCGTTTTTCTTTGGACATTACTAAGCCCTGTTCACCGTATTTCACCACACCCACTTTCAAGCGTGTGTTTGTTCCGCCTTTGTGTTAGAACTTCCGCTCAGCTAACCAAAATGAATACAGTTACATGGGAGGAGACCAGAGAGACAGTAAGAAGTTCTAATGGGACAACACTGTCTCATCCGAGGTCAATAACACAGTGGGTGGGTGATATGAGAAGGTGGTCTGAGGTTAATAACACAGTGGGTGGGTGATATGAGAAGGTGGTCTGAGGTTAATAACACAGTGGGTGGGTGATCTGAGAAGGTGGTCTGAGGTTAATAACACATTGGTTGGGTGATATGAGAAGGTGGTCTGAGGTTAATAACACAGTGGGTGGGTGATATGAGAAGGTGGTCTGAGGTTAGTAACACAGTGGGTGGGTGATATGAGAAGGTGGTCTGAGGTTAATAACACAGTGGGAGGGTGATATGAGAAGGTGGTCTGAGGTTACTTATGGAGACATGTTTAATTACTCTGTACTCTCGGAAGGTGTAGACGGTTCAGTAATGAAAAACTATAAAAGTACTGAAGCGTATCAGTACCTGCACAGTGGGAAGGTGGGCGTGTCCTCCTACACACAGACGGTGAGTTTATATTTCTGAAAGCCGGTTAAACCCAAGTCCAGCCAGCTGCCCGAGCCACTCTGCGTGGGTGTTAGTTACAGTCCAGATAGCCTAGCGCGGTGGACACTGATCAGAGAACAGTTACTGAACTGATAGACTCACCAGCACCGACACGTCTGCTTCCTCAGAGATTCATAACTGAGACATTTCTATGGATAAGGAAGCTCTGGTGCTGGTTCTCCTCCACAGAATGGTAAGAGCAGACATACGGAGGTTTGGGGTGGAGGTTTTAAATTTAGAGCCTTCAGTCAGAGACGCAGGTGGTCTTCTTTAGAAGGCGGCCCTCCAGCACTCTGATCTTTATGTGCTGTGTTCGTAACATTGTTGTTCAAGCCAAGTTTTCCTCTTCTTCCAGTTACTGACTCCCTCTAACTGAACATGTTATGCTGGTCATTTTATATGTTTATCGTCGTTTTGCTTGTTATTAGTATCAACGTATTCACGGGCGCACCGGAAGTTCTAACACAAAGTAAAGAAAGATGGCCCTCCCAGTGTTGTCATTGTAAATATTGTGAATTCTCAGTTTTTGAGGATAAATAGGGCTTAGTAATGAGAGGGTTCTGCGCTTAAACCATGTTTTAAGAGCATAGCAGCTCAAGCCTGGCCGACAAAACAATGAACAGGGAACAGCTTTTACAACAGGATAATGATCCTAAACACACCTCAAAATTCACAGCCGACTACCTCAGGAGGCACCAGCTGAAGGCTTTGCCACGTTCCTCACAGTCCCTCTGACCTAAACACCATCTACAGTCAGTGATAGACCACAAACAAAGCAGTGCACACAAGACCAGCCTTGGATCTCACACAACTAGAAGCCTTTTACAGAGAAAAATGGACAACCCCCCCCCAACTGAACTGAAAGACTCTTAGCTTCTGTATTAATATTAAACAAACTGTTTAGGGAAATAACCTCAAACCCCAAGTCCCATTATAGAGCCCTCACTGTGTCTCATGTGGGCGCCTATATTAGTGAGCAGCAGAGGAAGAAGCTGAAAGTACTTCTTTTATTTGCTGTAATAATTTGTTTTCCTTTCTTACCATTAGTTTTGTAATACTGGTGTATGTATAGTTTATGTAGAGGGTGAGTCAATGCAAGCTAATGGAACGAGAATTACTTCAAAGCTATTCTGGAGCATTTCTATTGGTCCATTCATTAAGACATTTTCATACAATGTAAACAGCAGCTGTCCTTTTCATTTAAGGCAGAAAAATAAAAATAGACATACATGTTTTCTTTGGACAGAAATCACAGCTTTTCAGGAGAGGACCAGCTCTCTCTCTATATCTTTCTCTGTCGCTCTCTTTCTATCACTCTATTTCTATAGCTCTCCATCACTCTATATAGCTCTCTCTCTCTATAGCTCTCTATCGCTATATAGCGTTCTCTCTCTCTCCCTAGCTATCTCTCTCTCTCTCTATATATAGCTCTCTATCACTATATGATGTTCTCTCTCTCTCTAGCTATCTCTCTCTATATCACTCTCTATATATATAGCTCTCTATCACTCTATATAGCTCTTTTTATAGCTATATAGCGTTCTCTCTCTATCACTCTATATAGCTCTCTTTATAGCTATATAGCGTTCTCTCTCTATCGCTCTCTCTCTAGCTCTCTCTCTCTATCACTCTATATAGCTCTCTTTATAGCTATATAGCGTTCTCTCTCTATCACTCTCTCTCTAGCTCTCTCTCTCTCTATCACTCTATATAGCTCTCTTTATAGCTATATAGCGTTCTCTCTCTATCGCTCTCTCTCTCTAGCTCTCTCTCTCTCTCTCTATCACTCTATATAGCTCTCTTTATAGCTATATAGCGTTCTCTCTCTCTATCACTCTAGATAGCTCTCTTTATAGCTATATAGCGTTCTCTCTCTATCACTCTAGATAGCTCTCTTTATAGCTATATAGCGTTCTCTCTCTATCACTCTATATAGCTCTCTTTATAGCTATATAGCGTTCTCTCTCTATCACTCTATATAGCTCTCTCTAGCTATATAGCGTTCTCTCTCTATCGCTCTCTCTCTCTAGCTCTCTCTCTATCACTCTCTATCTATATATATATAGAGCTCTCTATCGCTCTATATAGCTCTCACTCTCTCTCTCTATCGCTGTCTTTCTATCACTCTATTTCTATAGCTCTCCTTCACTCTATATAGCTCTCTCTCTCTATACATACAGATCTCTATCGTTACATAGCATTCTCTCTCTTTCTATAGCTCTCTCTCTATAGCTCTCTATCACTCTATATAGCTCTCTCTTTCTATAACTATCTATTGCTATATAGCGCTCTCTCTCTCTCTATAGCTCTATATCACTCTATATAGCTCTCTGTCGCTATATAGCGCGCTCTCTCTCTCTATAGCTCTTTATCACTATATAGCTCACTCTCTCTCTCTCTCTCTCGCTCTCTCTAAAGCTTATTACTTCAGCTTAGCAGGCTTCTACAACAGGATAATGATCCTAAACACACCTCAAAATTATACATATATATAAACGTATCAACAGTTTTTGTTCTCTCGTGTAAATATATGTTATAGCTCTATTTCTTCCAGCCCTACATGAGTGCACAACACCTACTGATCAGAGAGCAGATTTAAGCAAACATAGCTGATCTAACCTCAGCATTCAATCAGGGTCACTGTACCCATCAGTACTGCCCATCCAGTCCATTCTCCACAGAGGTCTGTCCGCTGAGATACCACCCAACTGTTCTAAAATGCGTCTGTGGGAGAGAAGAGTGCCCCAGGCCTCGGCTGAGGAACTGCTTGTTTTACTGGACACAGTGACAGAGTCACGGCCCGGCATAATAGGCTGTATTGCTCTGTGTGCTGAGTCATTGTCTCCACTAAGATCATTCCAGTCTGCCTCGGCGACTCCAATGCACTTGGACAGACAATGGGATGATACTCCGCCCCCCGGGCTTGTGGTTATAGCTTCGGTTTATGGCCACCATTCAGATTTCCGCTCGACAGTAACGATCAGAGCTTTACCGGGTCCTCTTAGGTGGGCAAAGTGTGGCGATCCATCTAATTAATCATCTCCCACCCCTCAGGTCATCAGTGGATCATTCTGAATTAAGGAGATAAACTGATCTAGAATCAGCCAGAAAAGCTACAACATTATGCTGCTTTGTGTGTGTAATTATAAAGAAGACTCAGTCAAACTGTGTGGGCGGTTATGAAGCCCCCTGTGCCTTGAAGTAAATCAGCCTAAAACGACCACATGCCCCACAATGCATCTTGATATTTAAAACGTTTGACTGGTAGTGTATCTAAAACGTTTGACTGGTAGTGTATCTAAAACGTTTGTCTGGTAGTGTATCTAAAACGTTTGTCTGGTAGTGTACTAAAACGTTTGTCTGGTAGTGTATCTAAAACGTTTGACTGGTAGTGTATCTAAAACGTTTGTCTGGTAGTGTATCTAAAACGTTTGACTGGTAGTGTATCTAAAACGTTTGTCTGGTAGTGTATCTAAAACGTTTGTCTGGTAGTGTACTAAAACGTTTGTCTGGTAGTGTATCTAAAACGTTTGACTGGTAGTGTATCTAAAACGTTTGACTGGTAGTGTACTAAAACGTTTGGCTGGTAGTGTATCTAAAACGTTTGGCTGGTAGTGTATCTAAAACGTTTGACTGGTAGTGTATCTAAAACGTTTGACTGGTAGTGTATATAAAACGTTTGACTGGTATTGTACTAAAACGTTTGTCTGGTAGTGTACTAAAACGTTTGACTGGTAGTGTACTAAAACGTTTGGTAGTGTACTGAAACGTTTGGCTGGTAGTGTATCTAAAACGTTTGACTGGTAGTGTACTAAAACGTTTGTCTGGTAGTGTACTAAAACGTTTGGCTGGTAGTGTATCTAAAACGTTTGACTGGTAGTGTACTAAAACGTTTGACTGGTAGTGTATCTAAAACGTTTGACTGGTAGTGTACTAAAACGTTTGACTGGTAGTGTATCTAAAACGTTTGTCTGGTAGTGTATCTAAAACGTTTATCTGGTAGTGTATCTAAAACGTTTGACTGGTAGTGTACTGAAACGTTTGGCTGGTAGTGTATCTAAAACGTTTATCTGGTAGTGTATCTAAAACGTTTATCTGGTAGTGTACTGAAACGTTTGGCTGGTAGTGTATCTAAAACGTTTATCTGGTAGTGTATCTAAAACGTTTGTCTGGTAGTGTACTGAAACGTTTGACAGGTAGTGTATCTAAAACGTTTATCTGGTAGTGTATCTAAAACGTTTATCTGGTAGTGTACTGAAACGTTTGGCTGGTAGTGTATCTAAAACGTTTATCTGGTAGTGTACTAAAACGTTTGACTGGTAGTGTATCTAAAACGTTTGTCTGGTAGTGTATCTAAAACGTTTGTCTGGTAGTGTACTGAAACGTTTGGCTGGTAGTGTATCTAAAACGTTTATCTGGTAGTGTACTAAAACGTTTGACTGGTAGTGTATCTAAAACGTTTGTCTGGTAGTGTATCTAAAACGTTTGTCTGGTAGTGTACTAAAACGTTTGTCTGGTAGTGTATCTAAAACGTTTGTCTGGTAGTGTATCTAAAACGTTTGACTGGTAGTGTACTGAAACGTTTGGCTGGTAGTGTATCTAAAACGTTTATCTGGTAGTGTATCTAAAACCTTTGTCTGGTAGTGTACTAAAACGTTTGTCTGGTAGTGTATCTAAAACGTTTATCTGGTAGCGTATCTAAAACGTTTGGCTGGTAGTGTATCTAAAACGTTTGTCTGGTAGTGTACTAAAACCTTTGTCTGGTAGCGTATCTAAAACGTTTGTCTGGTAGTGTACTAAAACCTTTGTCTGGTAGTGTATCTAAAACGTTTGACTGGTAGTGTATCTAAAACGTTTGACTGGTAGCGTATCTAAAACGTTTGACTGGTAGCGTATCTAAAACGTTTGACTGGTAGCGTATCTAAAACGTTTGGCTGGTAGTGTATCTAAACCGTTTGTCTGGTAGTGTATCTAAAACGTTTATCTGGTAGCGTATCTAAAACGTTTGGCTGGTAGTGTATCTAAAACGTTTATCTGGTAGCGTATCTAAAACGTTTGTCTGGTAGTGTATCTAAAACGTTTGACTGGTAGTGTATCTAAAACGTTTATCTGGTAGCGTATCTAAAACGTTTATCTGGTAGTGTATCTAAAACGTTTGGCTGGTAGTGTATCTAAGAAAAGTCATTAGGGGGCCACTTGTAACACAGTGAGTGTTTCTCTGTGTGTTGCTGAAGTGCCTTCACGAAAAACACTGACACATCTCGTTCAGTGTTAAAACTGATCTGGGATCAGGGTGAAGGGCTGAGCCAGTGAAGATGGCGTAATGGCATTTGGTCTGTAATTAGAAAGGAGACTCATTCTCACATGAGGGAGAGAGAGAGGAAGCGAAAGAGAGATGAGCGTCCCGCACCGTGCCGTACTCACGAGTCCTGCCCTCCAGACACGTCTGATGTTCAGACACTTTAATTAAAGCTAGAGAGGAAAATGAATTTACCTCCAAGATTAGGAGAACGTGGAGGCCTCCTGGAATGCAATCTGACGTGTAGTCAGGAGGAACATTAAGCCGGTCTGAGCGAGATTTGCTGCCTGAGCTCTGTTAGAGAAGTGAAATCACTCTCGCAGCTCCTAACCTCAATTTCAAAACAAGACAGTGTCGCCCGGACACACCATAAACCCAAACTGGCATCAGGCTCCGCTCTCAGCTCACACACGCGCAGACGTGACCTAAAATCTGTGCTCTGTCTTTGTTCACCGTTTTCCTGCCATTAAATCATCCAATCAGATCACAGTGTGTCCCAGTAAGACTGTCACGCTCATTCTAGCTGACTAGTTGATTATCAGCATATTAATATCTTGTTAATGTATTTAGAACTATTAGCCATTTCTGTTTGCACATACTTAACCCCCCTACACACACACACACACACACACACGCACACACACACGCACACACACACACACACAAACACTAGAGAACTCCCACATACACACACACACTAGGGAACACACACTAGTGAACACCCATATACACACACACACACACACACACACACACACACAAACACTAGTGAACTCCCACATACACACACACACTAGGGAACACACACACACACTAGTGAACACCCATATACACACACACACACACACACACACACACACACACACACAAACACAAACACTAGTGAACACCCACACACACACACACTAGTGAACACCCATATATACATATACACACACACACACACACACACTAGGGGCGGAGAAACACCCACATACACACACACACACACACACTAGGGGCAGTGAAACACCCACATATACACATGTACACACACACACACACACATACACACACTATTAAACACACACACTAGGGGGCAGTGAACCAAACACCTATACACACACACTAGTGAACACACACACTGTAGGTCAGTGAAACACCCACATATACACACACACACTAGTAAACATCCACATCCACATACACACTAGTGAACACACAGAAGGCGGCAGTTAAATATCCACATACACCCACATACACTAGTGAACACACACTAGGGGGTAGTAAAACACCTACATACACACACTAGTGAACACACTCTCTAGGGACAGTGAAACACCCATATATACACACACACTAGGGGGCAGTGAAACACAGACATACACACACACACACACACTTGTAAACACACACTAGGGGGCAGTGAAGCAAACACATATACACACTAGTGAACACACACACTGTTGGGCAGTGAAATGCTCACATATACACACACTAGTGAACACACACACTAGGGGCAGAGAAACACCCACATATGTACACACACACACACACACACACACACACACACACACACACATACACACACACACGCTAGTGAACACACACAATAGGGGCAGTAAAACACCCACATATACACATACACACACACACACTTTAGTAAACACCCGCATATACACACACACTAGTGAACACACAGTAGACGGCAGTTAAATATCCACATACACACACATACACTAGTG